>JAVKPL010008997.1:0-35166 GCA_032173675.1 Gastrolobium villosum | reverse complement strand
GCTCACGTGCGTGGGCTGGCCCAAACGAAGTAAAAGGGTTGGGCAATAACTCATTGGGCCAATCCAATTCAAACGGCCCGACCCGCTTTTCTAACCCAACTAACAGCAACCCTAACACTACCTTCTCTCACAATAGAGCGGTGCCACACCGAGAACTCCAAAGAAAGGAAGACTGCGGCTACGGTGGGGGAACCCAAACGCAGGAGGGTTTCTCCGGTCAGAGCCGACGGTTGTCACAGGCGGAGTTGCGCGAACGGCAGAGAACGCGGGTTGTGCTTCAGTGCAACGAACGCTGGAATCCGTTACATCGTTGTCAAGTTCGTCAGCTCCATCTCCTGTTGGTCGATGAGGCTGACGAGGGCGAAGAGGAGGAAACAGAGGGAGAAGGAGCTTCGAGTGGCAAGACGGAAGCACAGGATACTGGGGAAGGGTTGCAGATCTCTCTGAATAGTTTGCTAGGGCTCACTTCAAACCAAACCCTAAAAACTTGGGGAGAGGTTACTGGCCACAAGGTGGAAGTCATGATAGATTGTGGTGCTTCGATTAACTTCGTCAAAGCTGAGATTGTAAAAAAATTAGGGTTGCTGGTCACTGATACCGCGGCTTACCACGTCACAGTGGGGGATGGACATAAGGTCCTTTGTCAAGGAGTTTGCAAGGGGGTGGAAATCAAGGTGCAAGGAGTTCAGATCATACAAGATCTGTATTTGTTCGAGTTAGGTGGGGCTGATGTAGTGTTGGGGCTGGCTTGGCTTACTCAATTGGGCGAAATTAAAGCCAATTTCAAGGAACTGACTTTGCGGTTCATCCAGGACAACCAGGAGGTGAAAATAAGGGGGGATCCAGCTCTGTCTCGTTCGGAAGTGTCCTGCAAATCCATTATGAAGGATCTTCAGGAACAGGGGCAAGGATATTTTTTGTGTTCTAGGCCTCGTCCAGAGCTGGTGGTAGTACAAGACTGGGAAGGTTTGCAGTTACTGTTATTGGAATTTGAAGATCTGTTCCAAGAAGCTCATACCCTACCTCCTGTTCGTTCTTGTGATCACAGCATCATTCTCAAGCCAGGAGCTCCAGTGCCCAATTTGCGACCATACAGGTACCCTCATCATCAAAAAACTGAGATTGAAAATTTAATTACTGAGTTAATGGGAAATGGTTGGATACGGCATAGTACTAGCCCTTATTCCAGCCCAGTGATTTTGGTGAAGAAAAAGGACGGAAGCTGGCGGGTGTGTGTTGATTATAGGGCACTCAACAAGCAGACCGTGCCGGATAAATTCCCAATACCAATTGTAGAGGAGTTACTGGATGAGTTGGGAGGTTCGCAAATTTTTTCCAAGTTGGACTTAAAGTCCGGTTACCACCAAATACTGATGCGTCCAGAAGATATACCCAAGACCGCGTTTCGTACGCATGAAGGTCATTACGAATATCTCGTAATGCCTTTTGGGTTAACCAACGCCCTTCTACCTTTCAAGCATTGATGAACAACATCCTTCGACCCTTATTAAGAAAGTTCGTACTGGTTTTTTTGGATGACATTCTCATATATAGCAAGGGTAGAGAGGAGCATGAAAGTCAGTTACGAAAGGTCTTTGAGGTGCTTAGGCAAAATCAACTGGTGGTAAATAAAAAAAAATGTAGTTTTGGGGCTGCTCAAGTGGAATATTTGGGACATATAATCTCTGTGGAAGGAATCAGTGCTGATCCATCCAAGATTAAGGCTATGGTAGAGTGGCCTTCCCCTAAAACTATTAAGGGACTTAGGGGGTTCCTAGGATTGACGGGTTATTATCGTCGTTTCGTTAGAGACTATGGGAAGATAGCTAAGCCCCTAACCAATTTACTGAAGAAGGATGCCTTTAAGTGGAATGAGGAAGCTGAAACGACTTTTAAATTGTTGAAGGATTGCATGGTTTCGGTCCCTGTTCTAGCATTACCAGATTTCGATAAAGAGTTCACAGTCGTCACGGATGCGTCAGGCAAGGGTATTGGTGCAGTCCTTATGCAAGAGAATCGGCCTTTGGCTTTCATAAGTCAAGGTTTCTCCTTACGGGCTCAAGGCAAATCAGTTTATGAAAAGGAGTTGATGGCGATTGTGTTTGCCATTCAGAAGTGGAAGCATTATCTAATGGGAAGGCATTTCGTAGTGAAAACGGATCAAAAGAGCCTTAAGCATTTGCTAGAACAAAAAGCTTTAGGCGAAGAGCAACAACGGTGGTTATCAAAAATCATTGGTTTTGATTTTGACATCCAGTACCAACCCGGTAAGGAGAATTTGGTGGCTGACGCTTTATCACGCCAAGAGCAATTCCACAGCTTGTCAACGGTATTGCTGCCCGATCTGGAAAGGTTAGAGCAAGAAGTACAACAAGATGACAAATTAAGGGGTATAGTTCAAGAGTTAATTGCAAACCCTGCTGCCCATAAAGATTTTCAACTGCGAGGAGGCCGACTTTACTTCAAAGACAGGTTAGTGCTTCCCAAAAATTCCAGTTTGATTTTTTCCTTATTAAGTGAATTCCATGACTCTGGTATTGGTGGGCATTCCGGTTATTTCCGTACTTACAAAAGATTGGCGGGTATTGTCTATTGGGAGGGTATGAAAAGATGCATTCGGGACTATGTAGCTGTTTGTTCTGTTTGTCAACAAAGCAAAATTCAAAACATGACACCAGCTGGGTTGTTGCAACCGTTGCCTATTCCGGACAAAGTGTGGGCTGATATATCGATGGATTTCATTGGGGGTTTACCCAAAGCATGGGGAGTGGATACCATTTTTGTGGTTGTGGACCGGTTGTCCAAATATGCACATTTCTTGCCCATCTCTCACCCCTATACAGCCAAAGGAGTGGCTGACTTGTTCATAAAGGAAGTGGTAAGGCTTCATGGTTTTCCCTTGACAATTGTGTCCGACAGAGACCGCGTTTTTATGAGTTCCTTCTGGACGGAGTTGTTTAAAAGCGCAGGAACAAAGCTTCACTACAGTACAGCTTATCATCCTCAAACAAATGGTCAAACGGAGGTCGTAAATCGGTGTTTGGAGGTCTACCTTCGTTGTTTTTGTGGCCCGAAACCCAAACAGTGGCCCAAATGGGTTCATTGGGCTGAATACTGGTACAACACGACTTACAAGGATACCACTGGCATGACTCCTTTCAAGGTTTTGTATGGTATAGACCCTCCTACTTTGTTTCATGCCCAGAATTCGGTATCGGTCATCGAAGCTGTCTCCCAAGCTCTTTTGGAAAGAGATCAGATTTTACAAGAGTTGCATCAAAATTTGATTTTAGCTCAGAATCGGATGGTCAAGCATGCGAATCAGAAGCGCAGAGATGTGTCTTTTTCTGTTGGGGACATGGTGTATCTTAAACTTCAACCTTATCGGTTGAAAACCATTGCTCGGAAAGTAAATGAAAAGCTTAGTCCCAGGTACTATGGGCCGTATCCGATCATTGAAAGAATAGGGGAGGTAGCTTATCGGTTGCAGTTACCTCCCAATTGTCTTGTGCACCCTGTATTTCATGTTTCCTTGCTCAAATCGGCCTCTACCCCTGTGCTCCATGAGCAACCCCTACCACCTGCATTGTCCGAAGGATGGGAATTGCAGGTATATCCTGAGGAAGTTCTACACTGGCGAGTTTCATCCCTGGGAACATTAGAGGTGCTCATTAAATGGCATGACCTCCCTGTTTTTGAAAATTCTTGGGAGGAGGCAGCGGTCATAGCCAAACAATTCCCTGATTTCCACCTTGAGGACAAGGTGCGTAAATTGGGGGGGAGTATTGATACAGTCCTGCCTCTACAACAGGTTTATAGGAGGGATAAACACCGGAAGAAGTGGGGTGCTCTTGCACCTATGGATCCTATTGGGCCACAATTGGTAACATTGGATCCAATTAAGGTTGCTGGCCCAAGTATGAATGATGACAAGGCAGGAGGCAGCATGGACAACACCATTAGTAGGAAGGATGACAGGGCACTCAAGAGCATGGACAACATTACCCCCTAACAGAATGCATGGGTGGAGGTGTGAAGTTAGTTACAACTTGTTATATAAGGGGGGAGAGGGAATAGGATGGATTTACAGGGAAAATAGTAGAGACTTGGGCCCTTTTGGGATTGGGAGAGAGTGGGACCTCTCACATGTGTTCCACAATTATCTTTCTTATTTCTTGAAGTTAGTTATAAGTTTTGAGTTGTTTTCTTTCCATTGTTGATTGTGTAAAGTGTGAAGGTTGCTATGGCTATTACTTAATGGACGAGGCATTTCAGTAACTTGTTGTTTTTCCTTTACTGCAAATTCTGTTTTCTGGTCTCTGTTAATATGCTATTATATGTAAGTAACATTATGTTGTTATATGTTAGCAAAGACAATGATGTTGTAATAGTTTCACGAATTTAAAAAGAGAATGCTGTTTAAAGACAATGTGTCTTAATTAGATGATGCACAATCGTATAATATGCCTTAGTATCCATACAAATGACTTGTCACAATAAGGATCAGAAGAAAGTTGAATATTTAGCCTCTAGAGACTCTAATCTACACAGGAAGGAATGTTAAGTTCTGCCAAGCTCTTATGAGAATTATAAATTTAACGCCTAGGCAATTCGTCACTCATGACTAAGCAATTTGCAAATACAACACAAAGTGCTAGGGACTCAAAATGAAAGCAGAAACAAGACCTACTTAAGATATATATATATATATATATATCAAGCATTAACATCAAAATAAAAAGTTGTTTTAAAGCAGTATTTTATCAAATTAACAACATAAGTGCTTCACAATTTTTTTTACTAAAGCTAGATGATTGGCCTTTTCGATGGCACTTCTCTTTTGTTTGATAACTCAGTTTATTGAGCATTGTCACAATTGCAAATATCATAGTTATGGGTTTTAACTTTTCTTTTATAAGAAAAGTGTATTCTATTTCAATTGGATAAGTATGCTAAAGCTTTTTTCAAATGAGTATAACACACAGGAGCTAATTATGTTCATCCAACTATTCATTAACAAAATAATAATAAGTTATAACACACTATTATACTGAATGGGCTTAAGGGCAAAAGGTTACAGAATTTTTCTGCTGTAAGCATTACAAATGGAAATAAGAGTGGACTAACATTTAATGTACTATCAAATTTACACATGACCTCCAACAGTGTAAATTATTACAACACTGAAACAGATACACAATCCTTATGTCACATGATGGAAAGGCTGCTGCTGAGAGCAATGTACACCTCCGGACTACTGCTGACAGCAATGTGGACCAGAGACCTATTATCCCATCGTGCATATCTCACTAACTTTACAGGCCACAATTTCTTTTCAAACTGTAACATCACAATCTGCTTCATGTTATTGAAGTAGTCTCTCACGAAGACAAGTGGTACAATCTGCATCAAGTTATGAGATCAAAGCCTAACAGTGAATGATAGCATAAAAATAACTACATTTTTGCTGCTTGCATTGTATAAAGAGACTGTAATCTCTCATGTGTGATTTCACATTATGTCATGTGAAGGATTCTTAAACCTTGATAAATAAATCAAACCTTAATTTGATAACACAAGTTTCAAAATACAAAGTATGACCAAAAATATTGGCACAACAACAGTATGATAACACACACAGACACAAATTACCCACACCATTTGTCTTCTTCATGCTACGTGAAGGAGGATCGATGGCCCCACATCATGAATCTTGTTAACTCTGAAGCTACACCCTGCACTTGATGAGAAGGTGGCAGACAAACATTTAAGGCACAAGGTGAAGGAAGTTCAAAGATTAAACCAAAAAATTCCATATCAAACGATGTGTATATACTGCACATTCAATCTTCTTTGTAATCATAACTTGTGGACAATCACGGTAGGGGAATAACATACAGGCCCGATAATATGTGGTAATTATCCTCTCCACATTCATACTTGAAAATGTAAACTAGGAACCTTCAAAATAATGACAAGCCCACATACCATATTGTCATTTCATAAGTTCACAAAAAACAGCATACCACATGATTACAATTGAAGTACATAATATTAAATTTGAACGAAAAAGTAAATGGGGGTTATTTTTGTAAAATAACCCCCTTTCCTACTACTATTATATAATCAACCAAACATCAACTCAGTAAACTTATCAAAATATTCCAGGTAAGATTTTTGTCAACCAAACACATTTTTATAAATTTTCCGGGTTCTTTTATTTCCAATCACATTCCAGCAAAATTAGTTTCTCAGTAACCAAAAAATTTCTCTCGTACCAAACGCCCCCTAAGGGTTGTGGATGACTTGGTTTGCAGGAAGGCTTCCTAATGAATTCTTCAGGTGCAATAAGGAGGATTGGTTTCGCTTAAACTTTAGTGGAAGCACCACGATTGAGCCATGGAAAGAGTGGAGGATGCCTTTTAATGTGTCTTTTAGTGGAAATAAAGGAATGTTTCATAATAATGATTAAAATAAGGGTTTTATAATTATCATGTAACATGAAAATTGAAATATCATGTTGTAGAGATAAAAAACATGTGGGACCCATATGTTAAAAAAATTATGTGTAGGACCCACATCAGCACGGAAATCGAAGGGTGTGTAGGAAGATTACAATTCTCGTGTTAAATGAGAATTATAAAACCCATAAAATAAACCATATTTAGCTCACAAGCATATTATGGAATTTATCTCTCATATCAACATAGTTGTTAATGCCACGAGTTCAGCAATGAAGCTTCATACAGGAGTCTTGGCCTAACCAAGATAAATGTTGATGGTCCAATCTGTCATCATAACTCAGATGGGTCCTGTGGAGAATTGATGCGCAACTGCAATGGTGAATGGATGAGAGGATTTGTCCATTTTATTGGTAAGTGCATAATAACTGAAGCAGAACTCAACTCGGGGCATTCCTTCGAGGTATTCATTTTGCTAGGAGCAATAATTAAATGTCATTCTTGAGAGTGACTCTCTTGAATCCATCTTTAGTGTCAATATTCACAATGAAAATGGTGACTACACACACTTGATCACGCGAACAGGAGATTGTATGGGGAAACATTGGAATGCTGAACTTAAACATGTCAATCGTGAAGCTAATCTCTGTGCCGATCGTATGGTGAAGTTGGGATACAACTTTTAGAATCAACGAATTATAAAAGCAAGTTGGAGAGAGCTTGTGGAACTCTCCGTATTAGTTTTTTTTTTGGGTGTAATGCCCTCCCTTTATACACAAAAAGTACTAAAACAAATACAAAATATCATTAAATCTACATTGATCCAATAACAACTTCATTATAAGAAAATGAAGGAAGTTTAATTTAGCACAATTTTATTTATTTAAATAAAATAAATTAGAGTAGGTTCAACATAATTATTTAAAAATATAATATATGAAAAACTTGATAGAAAGAGCTTTGTCACCCATATGGTCCTACCTGGCTTGAATCGTTCGATAAAAAAAAAAAGTGTGTACGACCTCTCGTCCTTGTATGGGTCGTACACAATTTGTTTGTGTGTATGAAATAGATAAAATTATCTCTAACATGAGAAACTTTAAGTTATAAGTTATAAAAGAATAGCCATGGTTTAAAAAATGTGTGAATAAGTAGATAATCATTTAAAAATTTTAAACACTTTAACCTGAATTTTTTTTATTAAAAAATAAATTATCAATATGGTAATACATATTATTAGATTATTTAGTATTTGTAATGACTCTATAATTAACAGAAAACAAGCATTCCAGGATGTATTTGAAAAATTGAATATTATTTCTGAAAGAATCTCTATCTGTTAAAGAGCTTTATAACAATATATATATGTGAACTCTATACATCTTCACGAAATAAAATAACTAACTAATACTAACAGAAAACTGATAAAAGTAACTGAACTCTAACAAACAATAACTAACTGAACTCTAACAAACTTCAGTTACTATCTATTGTGATTAGTAGCTGGTGCATATACTAAGGGCATTGCATTAGCTGGTGATCTTATTGTTGCATCTTGAGCCGTTGGATGTGACAACTGAGTTGTTGCATTTGATCTCTCTCGTGTTACCCCCCCCCCCCCCCCCCCCCCACAAGTTGGGCGTAGGAGATTGACAACACCCAACTTGAAGAGAAAAGAGTGAAACAAAGGACCAGATAGAGGCTTGGTGAACACATCCGCCAATTGAGCCGAAGATGGAACAGGAAGCAAGCGAAGTAAGCCAGACAAGATCTTCTCTCGTGTGACATGACAATCCAACCCGATATGTTTGGGTCTGTCATGAAAAGTGGGATTATGAGCAAGATAGATTGCTGAACGATTGTCACAGAAAACCGAAGCAGGTTTTGTCCATGGAAGATGGAGATCATGGAACAAAAACTGCAACCATTGTAACTCACAGGATAAGCCAGCGAGAGCTTGACATTCTGCCTCCGACGAAGAACGTGAAATGGTGGACTGCTTGTTGCTACGCCAAGCAATGAGAGAAGAACCAACGAAGACACAAAAGCCAGATACTGAACGGCGAGTGTCTGGGCAACAAGCCCAGTCGGCATCAGCAAATGCACTAACAGAGAGAGAACCAGTAGAGGGAAAGAATAAACCAGCACTAGGAGACGACTTGAGGTAGTGCAAAGTACAGTGAGCAGCATCCAGATGAAGATCAGTAGGGCATGAAACAAATTGGGAAAGTTGCTGGACAACAAAACATATGTCGGGTCTCGTGGTTGTTAAGTAAAGTAATCGGCCAATGAGGCGACGATATGGAGCTGCATCCGAAAGAGGAGTACCATGATGACGACCAAGCTTAGTGGAAGCATCCATGGGAGTATGAACAGGCTTCGCAGCCAAGAGACCAGCGTCAGCAATCAACTCTAATGCATATTTGCGCTGATTAAGAGAAATACCAGTATCCGAGCAAGCTACCTCAAGTCCCAGAAAATAACGTAATGGGCCAAGGTCCTTGATTTTAAATTGGAGATCAAGAAACTGTTTTACACGACTTATCTCAGTAGCAGAATTTCTAGATAAGATAACATCATCAACGTATACCAATAGGACGGTAAAAGAACTGCCAGATTGAAAGGTGAACATGGAATGATCAGCATGAGCTTGCTGATATCCAAGCGAAAGCATGGCAGAAGATAGCTTGGCATACCATTACCTGCTCGCCTGCTTCAAGCCGTATAGGGACTTCTGCAATTTGCAAACAAGATTCCGGGTGTTGCCAGGAACTGAGAATCCTGGAGGAATTTCCATGTATACATCCTCATTCAAGTCACCGTGTAAAAATGTGTTATTCACATCTAGTTGAGTCAAGTGCCAACCCTTGATAGCTGCAACAGCTAGGAGAGTGCGCACGGAAGTGAGTTTAGCAACAGGCGAAAAGGTATCGAAATAATCAACTCCTTCCAATTGATTAAAACCTTTTGCAATCAGCCTAGCCTTGAATCGTTCAATGGACCCATCAGAGTGATACTTTATTTTATAAATCCACTTGCATCCTATGGGTTGCTTGCCACTTGGTAATTCAACTAAAGACCATGTATCATTGAGTGAGAGTGCAGATAGTTCAGCCTGCATAGCTTGGACCCAGTGTGTATGCTTGATGGCTTGCGAATAAGATCGTGGTTCAACGTGTGTGGAAGAATTAAGACAAAAATGTTTATAAGCAGCACAACAAATATCATAAGAAATGACAGAGGATAAAGGATGAGAAATAACAGAAGATGATGTATTAGACAAACCTGGGGTAGATGTGTTATGCTGAGCAGCAGAAAAGCCATAGTGATAGTCCATCAAGTACTTTGGTGCATAACGAGAATGGGATGACCGACGAGGAGGAAGAACATTTGAAGTTGAATTACTGATGAGTGGATCATCTACTGGTTGATTATTAGTCAGTAATAATTGTGGAGAAGGAAGATTATCTGAAGGTGTAGGTGTGTCATTGATTATCATTGTAGAAGGGGAAGAGGAATGAGCTGAGGTAGGTGTATTTAGCAAAGGTAATTCAACTTCCATGTCAAAGGAATTGGTGAGATCAGGTGGTGAAACATAGCACTGTGGACATTCTGGATAGTTGAGTTGAAAAGGGAATTGATTTTCATAAAAAATTACATGTCGGGATACAAAAATAGCATGAGAAGCAAGATCATATAATAAAAAACCCTTAGTTCCATCTCTATATCCAAGTAAAGCAGATTTTCTAGCTCGAGGAGAGAACTTGAGATGACCAGATTGGATAGTGGATGCAAAACATAAACATCCAAATACACGTAAATGCATGAGGGAAGGGGGAATGGTATACAACTTTTCATAAGGAGATATATCATTGATTATGGGAGATGAAACCCGATTTATAAGATGCAGAACATGAGTTAAAGCATAGGACCATAATGAAAGAGGTAAAGATGACTGAAAACATAGAGCTCGTGCAATATTTAACAAGTGTTGATGTTTTCTTTCAACTTTGGCATTTTGTTGTGGTGTTTCTACACAACTGGTTTGATGAATTACTCCCTTTTGTAAAAAGAAATCTTTCATGGCAAACTCATGTCCATTATCAGATCAAAAAATTTTAATTGTTGTTTGAAATTGATTTTCAACAAAAGCAAAGAAATTTTGTATGTGATTTCGGGTTTCTCCCTCATGTTTCATTAAAACCACCCAAGTAAATTGCGAAAAATCATCTACTAGAGTTAAAAAGAATCGGTGACCATGAATAGATTGAATACTAAAGGGCCCCCAAATATCAGCATGTAACAAGTCAAATGCATTATTGCTTTTATTCATACTAACAGGAAATGAGAGGTGTTTTTGTTTTGCTAAATGACAAGCATCACAAGGATGTACATGATTGGAATTTATAAAGGAAAACTGAGATGACATTTTGTGTAAAACAGAATCTAAAACATGGCCTAAGCGCCTGTGCCAAAGGGAAATACCTGATGTACTAGATTTACTAACAGAATTATAAATGTTCAAATTTCGTGCATCAAGATCTTGATGCATCTTCATACACTGGACTATCACATATAAGCCATTGTGAAGATCAGCAGAACCAATCGTTTCCTAGGACAAAGTCTGTTTAATCAAACAAGAGTGACCATGGAAAGTTAGATAACAATCGGTGGATGAAAGAAGTTGTGTAACAGAAAGCAAATTCACATGAAAATGAGGTACATAAAGTACATTTAACAGAGTAAGTTTGGAAGATAGAATAACTGAACCAGATTGATGTGAAGTAACATGTGAACCATCAGGTAATTTTATGTTTATAGGACTAATATTTCGAAGGAAAGAGAAATTAGATGCAACGAAGCTTATATGATCAGTGGCTCCAGTATCTATGATCCACTGATTATGTGATATACCTGAGGTGTTTGTGTCAGAATGTGAGACTTATGCAATATTTGCAATGTGTGTGGATTGGTTATTAGGCTGTTGAAGAATTATCATGAGTTGTTGATACTGCTCAGGAGTGATTTGGGAATTAGTATTCTCAATTTGTTGTTGAGCACGATCTGTTGCACCATCATCATTCACACTGGATGCAAGATTACTGGCATGGACTTCTGGTACTCGTGCACGATACCCTGGTGGATAACCATGCAATTGATAGCATGTTTCTATGGTATGGTTTGAACGGCCACAGTGTATACATATTCTGTTTCCACGGCCTCCATTAAACTTTCCACGACCTTGACCTCTACCATTCCTTCCAGCAAATTGATTGAAATTTCTTCGTGGATTGAAACCAGTTGCTGCCTGAGTATTATTGAAACCAGCAAAACTCTGTGGATTACTCAAAACACCAGCATTTGAATCACAATTGAGTTGTCTTTCCTGTTGTACAATCATCGAAAAGGCTTTGTTGACATTAGGAAATGGATCAATGAGCATGATCTGTGATCTAACAGATGCATACTGATCATTTAATCCTTTAAGAAAACGGATTGTGTGGTCCTTGTCGCGATAGTCTCGCATTTTCAAGATCACTCCACATTCACAAGGAGGATCACATTCACAGTTAGAAGAGGTTTTAAATTCTCAAGCTCATCCCACATGGTTTTGAGCTGAGTAAAAATTTCAGTTACCGTAGAGTTTCCTTGATGCAACTTATAGACTTCTTCTTGAAGGTCATAAACTTTGAATATGTCAGTTTGTGAAAAACGATCACGTAGATCAAGCCATGCGTCTCTTGCACGTTCAATCCACAAGATGGATTTTGCAATTCCATCAGATATGGATCTATGAATCCAAGCCATCACCATTGTATTACACCTTTGCCATTGAGGATAAACTGGATTATCTGTTGCTGGAGGATTCATAGAACCATCAATGAGGCAAATCTTGTTTTTTGAAAACAAGGCAACTGTCATACCTCTGGCCCAGGTGTGATAGTTGCTTCCGTTCAGCGGTGGAGATACAAGAATCATAGAAGGACTCTCATTAGGATGTAAAAAGAGAGGATGAGAAAGATTGTTATTAAAGTCTAAAGCAAATTCAGGATTCGCCATTGTTACAGAATAAAGCTACAAACGAAAAATCAAGAAAGATGAGGAAGACAGAATACCAGAGCTCATGTGAGCTCTGATACCATAACAGAAAACAAGCATTCCATGATGTATTTGAAAAACTGAATATTATTTCTGAAAGAATCTCTATATGTTAAAGAGCTTTACAACAATATATATATGCGAACTCACATCTCCACGAAATAAAATAACTAACTAATACTAACAGAAAACTGATAAAAGTAACTGAACTCTAACAAACAATAACTAATTGAACTCTAACAAACTTCAGTTACTATCTATTGTGATTAGTAGCTGGTGCATATACTAATGGCATTGCATTAGCTGGTGATCTTATCGTTGCATCTTGAGCCGTTGGATGTGACAATTGAGTTGTTGCATTTGATCTCTCTTGTGTTAATAATTACAAGAATTTGCATTCATATATTTGGAAATTAATGGGGTTTACACACATATATATACTTTAACATAACATAACAAACTTTTCTACACACAAAACATTTTATGGGGTCCACACATTTTAAAACAAAGGAAAAAAGAAAAAAATATGACACGCAAAACGAATCTCTATAACATTACACAATCACTTTTCCTACGACATAATAAACATAAAATCCATATATATATATATATATATATATATATATATATATATAAGAATATTATTCTTACAATTTAAAAGTTTTAAAATTTTTTACAATCTATTTTTTCACCGTTAAAAACCATTAATCTAACGATTATAATTTATTAAAAATTAATAATAAATGTGACCCAATAAATCATAATCGTTGAGTTGACAAAATTAACGATGAGGAAATAGATTGTAATATGAACGTTATTCTTACAATCTAAAATTTTTTATGATCTTTTACAACTTATTAGATTCACAAAAAATTAATGGGGTAAAGTAGATTGTAAGCTCTTCCGTTCAATGCCAAAGCCAAAAATTACTGGAGCCGTTAGATTGATTATCGCCTTACATATAAAAGCGATCCTTACGTGTCCAAAGCCCTACTCCGAAATTAGGGTTCGCAGTCACTCCACCGCATCGTCACACTGTGTGTGTTTGGATCTCTGACATCTCCCTAGCTTCTGATTCGTGACAATGGCGACCCAAATGAGCAAGAAAAGAAAGGTCTGTTAGACACAGGAATTTGTAAAAAATATAACTTTCGTTTTCTATTTTTTTTTCAATGTTTTGTCACAATTTTTGTTATGAAGGTTTCTGAGCCTAGGATTTGTCTATTTCTGTAGTTCGTAGCCGATGGAGTTTTTTTTGCGGAGTTGAATGAGGTTCTGACCCGAGAGCTGGCCGAGGATGGATATTCGGGTGTCGAGGTTAGGGTCACCCCGATGCGCACTGAGATCATCATCAGAGCCACACGAACCCAAGCTGTTCTAGGTTCGTGCTGCGAAGTTTTGAGTTTTTCATGATTTTCGTGGAATCCAATTTTGCTGATATTGAGTGGTTTGATTTGTTTGTGTGTTTTTTTTAACTTTTATTAATTGGGTTTTATGAAATTTTCAGGTGAGAAGGGAAGGAGAATCAGGGAACTTACCTCTGTGGTACAGAAGAGGTTCAAGTTTCCCGAGAATAGTGTGGAACTATATGCTGAGAAGGTGAACAATAGGGGTCTTTGTGCTATTGCCCAAGCAGAGTCTCTCCGCTACAAGCTCCTCGGTGGCCTTGCTGTGAGGAGGTATATGTGCTTTGAATTAGTCATTTAGATGTAGAAAAATAATCTTATTCCTTATATTTAGTATGATAGTTTTGGGTTGTTTCGTGTTTTGTTTTGTTGTGTTATTTAGTCAAATGCGTGCTTGGAAGGTGAATGTGATTGTGTCTTCCCCGTGGCATTCTTGTTTTTGTTTGGTATATAATGTCTAATAACATTGCATTCATTTAACTATTTGCCATCGAGGAATGTGAAGGATTTGGAATATCATCTCAGGTTTGAGGTGTAGATGGTTTTTGATTATTCTATGTAGGCGCTGGTTTTTGTTTGTGAAAGATGGGCGGACCAGTCTTTGTTTTCCTTGGAGATAATATCTCGCTTAGTCATCTATAAAGCAGATTGGTGCTTCTGTACCAAGTTTGTGTCGGAAGATGACCAAATAATTTTTTGTCCTCTATTTCAACAAAACTCATGGAATTCCATTGTATTCATGCAGTAACGTTGGGGGACACATGTTCCCTTTCATATGTCTTTTTATACCCTGGTGTTATGTTCACTTAGTCATCTATAAAGCAGATTGGTGCTTCTGTACCAAGTTTGTGTCGGAAGATGACCAAATAATTTTTTGTCCTCTATTTCAACAAAACTCATGGAATTCCATTGTATTCATGCAGTAACGTTGGGGGACACATGTTCCCTTTCATATGTCTTTTTATACCCTGGTGTTATGTTCGGTCATCTGTAAGTTATTAGTCTTAAAAAATCTATTAGTTTTATGTTATAAGCTAGACATTGTGTTGTTTTAACTAATTTTTGCTATATATATCAAGAAGAGTTTTGCCTTCATTTTCATGCATATTGACCATTGTACGGTTGCCTGCTTTTGTTTGTTAACACGTGCTTGATTATTGTTTGATGTTTCTCAGTGCTTCGGTTTTCCCTGTTTTTCTTCTTAGCCCTTCTGCCACAAATAGATGTGTTGATCACACTTGCCTTCTATTTGACTTATTTCTGTATCAGGCTTGCCTTGTCAGATTGTCTCTTTCACTGAACTTTGTAGTAAAGAAGATACATATTAGTGCTCTTGCATATTTTGCAATGGTTGTTCAATTTGAAAGCTGGATGACCAGTTGATTTTTTATGATTTAACAATTTATTTAACTGCTAATCTGCATAATATTGCTCTTAGGTGTATACCTAGTCTTGAGATGTTAATATGCTATGTCAAGCTTTAGATGCTATGTGGAGCCTCAGCTCAAGTGGGCATTAAGTTCCTTTGGGGACTACTGGATTCCAGGATTGAAGTCAGTCATTGCACTTTGCCTGCAACTCCACATAGCATTATAGACCTTCTCCGTTACTGAAAATAAAATGCTATTGGATCCATCATAATATGATGGTTACTTGCTTATAACCTGTGTTTATTGCTTTCTGTATGCTCGAAGGCTGAAATCATATTCTTTGCTTCCTATATTGTTTGTTGACTAATTGTATTAAACCCCGGATTTCATTCAGTTTTGACTTCTAAGTATACTCGTGTAGGATGGTATAATTAATCTGCTCATTTTTTAAAGTTTGTCTACCTTATGGTGTATGTGTGCTACTTTCTCATCATTGACCTGTCTTTCTAATTTCTATAATGAAATTTTCATATTTACACATGACCAATGTGTTTTTAAGGGCTGGGAATTTTTAAGATTTTCTGTTTATTGCATGAACTCAATTCTTCTGTGTTGTGGTATGATTACAAACTCTGCCTTAAACTATGTTTCAGGGCCTGCTATGGTGTTTTGAGATTTGTTATGGAGAGTGGTGCCAAGGGATGCGAGGTTTGTTCTACAGCAGCAGCAGCTTTGAGCTCCTGTTATTATGTTGCTTTATTTAATGATTTAGTTGTAATAGCATTTTGGTTTTTCAGGTCATTGTTAGTGGAAAATTGAGAGCCCAGAGAGCCAAATCCATGAAGTTCAAGGATGGGTACATGATTTCTTCTGGGCAACCAGTCAAGGATTACATTGACTCTGCAGTGAGGCATGTGCTTCTCCGACAGGTTTGCTTCAGTTCTTCATATAGGTACACTGATTCATTTTGTTTTATTATGGAGAGACGGTGCTAATCATTTTTTCTTCACTATCTTTTAGGGTGTTCTCGGAATCAAGGTCAAGATCATGCTTGATTGGGATCCTAAAGGGAAACAGGGTCCCAAAACTCCTCTTCCTGATATTGTCACAATCCATGCTCCCAAGGAGGAAGAAGAATACATCCGGCCTGCTGCTGTTCTGACAAACGATATTGAGGTCCCTGTTGCTTGAAATGTTTTAAATGTTCGAGTAGTCTATCATAGTACCTGAGTGTCTAGTCTTTCCTAGTATGCAATGTTCGTTGGGGATGACTCGTTCAAAATTTTGTAGTTTCTTATCTGTTTAAGAAATTATTATACTCCAGTTACAAGTTTTTAAGCTTGAATTCTTCTATTTTTGTGTTTGTAGTTCACTTTAGGGATTTGGGTTTTCCTGATTCAAACATTAGGTTTGTTAAAACAATTTATGAAATGCAGGCTAATTTAAAAAACTAGAACTTAATTCAAAATTTGTTATAAATGTCTTTGTGAAAACTGACTTTTCTTTTTAGTTTCTGGTTTCGTACTTGTACTTTCTTGGATTTTCTTCCTTCCATCTTGATTTATGATCTCTTGCTTTTATACACGAAATAGTTTGTCTATGGAGTTGTTGTCTCTTATTTTTTATCGTCAGGCTTTTTCTTCAGTTAAAAACATTAAGAAGTCGTATTATTACACGGAGTACGACATGCTACTGATTAGTGTTCTCAATTCTCATCATCCCTTTTTATTTTTGTGCATTGAGTCCGGTTAACGTGCTCCGGGAGCTTCTCCTCCCATTCTAAAAGTAGAAAAAAATGGATTGAGGTGGAAATTAGATAAAAGAAAAAGGTATAAATGGAAGAAAATATTTTGTTTTTAGTAAAGGATCATGGAATAGTGTTGTAGTCTTGGAGCACATCAGAAAAATCCGTGTATTGTGGTCTCCATCTCTCAAGTTCCTCAAGGAGGGACTAGGTTATTTATTGTAAGCAAGGGTTACGTAATCAACGTAAAATATATTTTTTAAAATAAGTTATTTAATAAAATATTAATATACATTAAATCAATGTAATATGTCTTTTTAAATAATTATTGTTTTATTATATTCTTATTGATATTCAATATTTTAAAATTTTATAAATTTATGGTGTTACGGGATAATTTTGTTTTTAATTTAAAGTTTAAACTCATATATTATAGATATATGTATCAAAAATATGGAAAAAGATAATATACTCATGAGTATAAATACAGCCAAAGAAAAATATCAAATGTGTTTATGACATTAACAAACTAATTTATCAAATAAATAAGTATTCAATAAAATGGACTTACAAATCTAGTATTTTCTTATGGAGGAGGTAACATTTTTTTCATTACTTTGTACTATCAAAACTTAACTATTAAATATTAATCTAATGTTGCGGATCCTTCACACAGGAAAATATTAACCAGAAACAAACTACAAAAATCCAGGTTTGTGCGGTGGCGGATGCAAGAGTTTATTGAGAGGGGGCGAAAAATAAAAATACTTCTTCATAAATAAAAGTACTTCAAACATAATATAGACCTAATATACAAAAAATTGAAAGGAATCTATTATAGAAATTAAGATCACTTCACGTGACTCTTACTCTATGTGTTTTCATATTATTAAACTCATCTACAATAAAAATAGATACAAAAAATGTGGAAATGCTTGGACAAATTGCTGAATCCAGTAAAATTATTTAAATATAATCATCAAGATATATTGTAGAACAACACTAACCAATATTGAAAAGTAAACACTTCTAGATCTCAGAGTCCAAAAAATAAGAAAATAGAGACTAAAAAAATACACTAACAAATCATTAAATGAAGCATTTGAAAATTTGAAATATTACAAGTCTCCAATAAATATATTGTTATGCTCTATTGTATTTCACCTTGAGTTTTGATTTTTTTTTTTAATTTATTTGTCCAACACAATTTATTCTTTCAGTTTGAAAAGTAATTCTTAATGAAACATTAAAGCATTAAAAAGCATTAACGCATTGAATGTCGGTAGAAAAGATGTTAATCAATGGAAGATAATGAGTCGAAACAAAACATTTAAAACATGGGGATGATATGAACGAATTTCGAAACAAAACAATCGAATAATAGCATTAATTTCATAAAATAAAATAGAGATAGTGAGAGACATGAGCTGAGAAAATTTGTTGAAATTGAGAGAGAGAGAGTTTTTTTTCATAGGGATGTAGATAAGGCCATGATCGAGTGTAGTGTGATATCTTATTGTGTCATAGAGAACAATTTTTTACTATATAATTTTTAAAACAAATAATTTAATAATATTACTAAAATTATATATATATATATATATATATATATATATATATATATTTAAAAAAAAGTTTCTTGAAATTTTGGAGGGGGGGGAGGGGGGTGGCCCACCCTAGCCCCCCCAAAATCCGCCTCTGCTCTTGTCCTAGAGGAACGTAAGAAAAAGTATCGAAAAAGGTGCCAACTACATTATGCAGCATGAAGTTTGCCAGTTAATCTGCTCAACAGTTCTGTTTCTTGAACGTGTGCTGTCACTTGATGTGCCAATCTTTTGCTACCCAAGCTCGAATGCGTGAAAGGAAATTAGGCTCTCGGACAACATTACCGGTACCGCAGTTGAGTCACTGTCCTCTATAATCTTCTGAAATCCTTTCTGCCATGCAAACTCTAACCCCTTGAGGAATCACCACAATTGTGCTATATAGGCTAATGTTATGCCAATTTTGTAAGCAAATCTCCTTAGCCATTGACCAACTGTACCTCATCAAAGACCACCACATGCAACCATTTTTGGTGACCTTTCACCACCCCATCCGTATTAAGTTTGATCCAATAACCATTTAGTATCATCGAGATATGCATCGTTATTCTTCTTCTACCTAAGTCATTTCCAAAGGCATGTCTAATGTCTAAGACTAGCTTTTTGATACAGTGTAGTGAGTAGGGGGTATTCACCGATCGATTCAAACGCATTAACTGAAAAACCGATAACCGAAAATTAAAAATGAGAAAAAACTGAATATTTTAATTGGATTTAAATCCAAACTGATCCAATGTATTATGTATTTATTACTTTTGAAATTTTGCTACTTGTTGTTTTGTGGACTTGAAATCTTGGATGTTATATGAAGTTCGGATCCATTTCGCTACTTGGATTCTTGTGCTTCTCAGCTATAATGGACAAGGAAGCACAGTCAGTTTGGAGAGCTTGTTGGATGCATTCAGCCAAAGCAGGGATGAGGACAGATAAAACATGTAAGGATGGATGAGGACACTGTAACACCCTATGTGCACATGATGTATTAAATATATAAATGGTAATAAGCGAACTCAATAAATGAGGAAACTAAATTTTTCCAATTATGAACATTATCAAATTAACGAAATTGATTTACTTATTCTTTTTCAAAAATCGCCTGTATATAAATTGCAATAAATAACTACACTGAATAATCTCATGATATAAATAATGTATCAAGTCATGGAACTACAACACGTAGACTAGACATGTCCTGATACAATAATACAACTCCAGTCTGAATAAATATAGCTTATTCAAATGTGGCATGGACAACCCTCATGCTCACCTAATCAAGCAACATAATCATTAAGTCATTTGTCAAGTACAAAAGCCAAATCATAATAACAAGGTATAATCATATCCAAATATGACAAGTAAAAAGCACGCATAATGTCAGCTCAACTCTGGCCTCCTGCCGCCAGAGGTCTCAACCTCAGGAACACATGTACTTGAAAATGTGCCCCACACGGGGTGAGATCTCCATAACACCCCGTATGCATCCGGTTTGTTAACATGTCATCGTATTAAGCCACGCTTAATTTAAACAAATGCGGAATATCTTTTTCTATTCAATTATGACGTCATTATCATTACCAAGTTGATTACTTAATCATTTTCATAAAACATTGCCTGTATGATATTGCAAGAGACAACTAACTGAAATACCTCATAATATAAATAATAGTGAGTATCTAAAATCACGGAACTACAACACGTAGTCCGGATATAATCCTGATACATTATTACAACTCGAATCTAAAACAAGACATAGTCAAATCAATGCGGCATGGACAATCCTCATGCTCACCAAATAAGACAACAAAGCCAACAACGTCTCAACAGCACAACATAATCATAAAGCTAACAGCAAAAATAGCAACAGAAATAATCCGCATGTAAAAAACAATATCAATCAGCTAAGCTCCAGCCTCCTGCCGGTAGAGGTTTCAACCCCCGCACTACCTGAACCTGAAATGGTGCCCCAAACATAGGGTGAGATCTCTAAAAAAAATCTCAGTAAGACAAGCGGTCCTCAATGATCTTCAACTCCAAGCTCACTTACATGTGCAATATAAGTTCTAAAAACAGTTCAACAATATAAGTTCCAAAATAGTGCAATGCAGCAGATAATCATGTCATGTGTGTTAAAACAATTCTACTGATCAGAGAAGTGCATGAATATGTCTATTACCCACACAGTACCAGCCCATGCTATACCCGCCCGCAGGACCGCCCCATGGCTCCCTGTCTAGGCGTAACACTACATACATATCATAAGACATTGCACTTAACAGCTCCATAGCATTTCTGTAAAATGATACGTGAAAATAACATCATGCATATAAACCATCCCCCCATGGGATATGGTGGAACCAACAATGGCAAAGCCGAGGAGACGAAAGCTTACCTTGCAAGTTAACTATCCAATGCTAAGAGTCCACACAGCTCAAGGTCCACACACAGCAGAATCACAATCTGATTTAGACCAGCAATCATATCAATAAACATTGCTCAAAAGCATAAACATAAAGACTATGTCTATCCTTTACAATTTACATCTTAAGGCTTTCCACAAAGCCACACGCCCTTAATCCGTTGATTCTGACTTAGTTAAGTATTTACAGAAGTTCAACTCCATCAACATAGGGTCCACAAACCCATAACTCAAATCTGTATGAACGTACCTTACTGTTCATCGAAAATCCAGAATATCTGGATATATGTCGGGGGCATATCCGGATATCATATCCGGATATGCATATCCGGATATCATATCCAGATATCCATATTCGGATATCAGAGACCCCATATCCGGATATCAATATCCGGCTATCAGTATCCGGATATCCATATCCGGATACTATATCCGGATATTTCGCGACAGAATTCAGTTCTGCATTTCGCGAGATATCCTTCCTAAAGGTGGTTCATTTCACGATTTCAGTAGCTTAAACATGCATTATTAGGTGTGTTTAACATTACCCAACATTAGGTTATGATCATAGGTTCATTACATGCATCAAGGCTTCACTTTTAAGCATGAAAACCCATGATCATGGGTTGGACAACTTGCCCAAGCTTCAAACAGCAAAGAGAGGTGCTCTTGGAGCTCACCACACAGTCACAAGGTCCAGACCTCTAGGATGCACGAAAATGGTACACAAGATTTGATCTTTCTACCCAAAGGTTGACACTTGGAGCTTCAACAACCAGGATAAAGGCTTCACACCCAAACCAGAAACTCAGTCCTTACTCACACTCACAGAGGCCATAGGCAGCAAATAGAACACTCCCCCATCCTCACAATGATCACTCATACAATGCTTGAGTGTTTAGATGAAGAAACTATAAGGAAATGGCTTCAAACTCACACAAAAGAAGCACCAAGGCAATGGAACAGTGTTTAGAGCAAATGGTCAGCCTCCATTCACGTAGAAGTCATAAGGTGCCTAGGGTTTTGTGCCTAAAATGAGTATTTATAGACCACTTAGCCTTAATCGCACTGTATTAGCGCTAAATGCTACGCTTAGCATTTTGATCCCAAACATGAGATTCTTAACCTACTCACTTTTCTAAGATTTATCATATTTTTGTTTTATTTTTCGGACCGATACGCGCTTTTCCATAGCCAATATCAGTTCTGGCACCATTTCTCATTATTTTGACTTGAAACTTATTTTACTAGTCCTACATATTATTCTTGGAATATTCATGCACTTATTGTAATTTTTTGGGATACTTCACCGGTACGCATTATACCGGGTAGCTGAACCGGTATCTGCACTTTTCGTCAGAAAAGCTACTTTCAGCATTATTAATCACTTACTATAATTATTAAAGCCTCATAATAATTATTAGGGTCAATTATGGAATTATTTCCTAATTCTCATATTTAATTAATTAATTTCCTTAATTAATGGTGTGGGTTCTTACAATCTCTAACAAGAAATCTCAGTAAGACAAGGGGTCCTCAAGGATCTCTCCACCCCAAGCTCACTTACATGTGCAATATAAGTTCAAAAATGATAACAATATTGTAATGGCAAGATCTGTGCAATGCAGCGTATGTCCATTTCATGTGTGTATGCATCCTACTGGCCAGAGAATAAAAGGTAGGGATTACAGTCTACAACCCACAATACAAGGAGTCCACCATGTACTTCACACACGGAGTTATCTTCTTGCATGTGACCCAACATGCTAAGGGATTACCGTCTCGTATGGAATACCCCACATACATATACATATGACAATGCACTATAATAATAATCCAGCTCAACAACACACTACAAAAAAAATGCTATTTAGCCACATTTAAAAATGTGGTAAATGTTGATAAAAAATGTGGCCAAACATTGATAAAAAATTTGGCTAACAAATTTTATCACATTTTCATTAAAGGTGGTTAAAAGAGGTGTTGCAATAATTTAGCCACATTATTTTAATCTTTTTGCCACATTTTGATTGAGTGTGGTAGCCTTTTTTTAGCCACAATTATTGTTAATTTAGCCACTTTATAAACGTGGTTAAACTATATAGTTTGCCACAATAAAAATAATGTGGCTAATTATGTCTGAAATTTGTTTTTACCACATTCATAAATGTGGCTAAATATATGAATTTTTTAATTAAAAATATTTCAAATTTAACAAATATTTTACATCTATAAAGAAAATAACTGAAGAATTTAAGAATTTAACAAATATTTAAGCAAAATAGTGAATAAGATGGAACATGAACCAAACTCATATGAACTAATCAAGTTTTAAGTTTGTTTATTGATATCATTGAAGAATTTATATAAGACACCAAATTTTAAGTTCATATGAGCTAATCAAGTTTTCTACTAATATTACATAAAGGGAATAATTGCCAAATAAAACAATTTAGAAGTTTTTCATGGACATCGTATTCAAAAAATCATAAGGCAAATAATTGCCAAATATTACAAAAAATCATCTTCTCTGATTACTAAAGAAAAAAAAATCATATTCTTTCTTGTAGCCATGCACATCCTAGTCCTTTGAAGAGTTATCTACTCTATCACACCTGCACAAAAAAATAAAAAAAAATAGGAGAAAATGGTCGGTGTGTTCCTTTTAGAAGATATGCAGGAGAACAAATTACAAAATGCCCATCAAGACATGAATTGGAAATGTTGTTTCATTTTAGACATTAATAGGAGGAAAGCAAAATATATATTAGTTCAACCAGAGAGCTTATATCTAATAAGTTATTGTCTAGATTTATCTAAGTTTCTAATCAATTATAACAAAGGGTAAAATATCTTGGTTGAAAGTAGCCAACTCACTCTATGGAGCAAATTAAAAAAAAAGATAAAATAAAAACAAAAAAACTTACTTACTCTATGTGTGCTTATCTTCAGCAAATTGTTGTCTTTGGTCAAATCCAGCAAGGAGCTTCAAATTAGGGTTTGTGTGTTAATCTTAAATATTTGGAATCAAAATATATACTCAAATTTTTTTGATATTATTTTTATGATAATTTGTGAAAAAGAATTTAAAAAAGAAAAATAAACTTAAGAGAGAGAGAGAGAGAGACTAATGTTTCAATACTTCCCGTAGAACCTGTAAAGCAATGAAATATGAAACATAGTGAAAGGCTATAACTAAAGCAATACTTGGAACAACACGAATTAAGTAAAATATAAAAATTAAACTCCTAACACATTTTATTGCAGACTCTGCATACTTACAGAGTAAGAGACCAAAGAACATATTTACGGGCAAATTATATAATTATCTATTTACGTGAATATCATATTAATAAAGTAACGATTGTAAAATTTAGGGACTCACATTAAGAGGCCATGTTTTCAGGTCAAGAAATTCGACATCAATAATGAAGCGTCCAAGGAATACAGTATCCACAGGCCAGACAAAGTCATCGCATGTCCTAAGCACCCTTTCATGAATTGCAGCATTACAAGCACATATAAGTGAAGCACAACCTGAGTCAGCATTTCATGATACAATCTTGAAATTGATACAGGCTAATGCAGTTTGAAACTTGTTGGCAGCCAATTTGAGGCGGTGATGCAAAATTAGCCCTATTTCTTGTTGGTAAATCTAAGAAGTGGTGAGTGTGAGTGTGTACAACAGCAGATACCAAAAAAATCAAAGTCAGAGCACAAGAAGTTCAGGTATAAAGGAAAACCCTGATGATCAAATAAGCAAAAACTGGGAAGTAAACTTCAAGCCTGGGTTACTAACTTCAATTTATGGGGGAGATATACAAAAAACACTTTCTTTAAACGACCTGAGAAAAAATTTCAAGAGAGATTTCTATGAGTTGCTTGAGAATTTGCACTTAGCATACTGATATTTATATACATGGAAAAATAAATACAACTTATATTTACAAGAATAATAAATAATTGGACTATTTTCTATAATCCTAATGTTTGGAAAGCTTCATAACTTCCTATTGTTTACAAAGCTATAATAACTATTGTTATCATTTCCATCATGAGCCAAAGGCCAACTTACTCAAGATGGGGTAAAAAAAACAAAAAATAAAGAGGATAAGATATTTCATCACCGAAATCAATTCTTTGCTGCATGATTTTTATCATGATTATTTGTTGCATTTCAGTTCAGGTAAGCCCTTACAAAGAAAAAGGTTTGTGCTTAGTAACTACATACAATATGATTGTAATACAACATGAAAATTCTTCAACTGTGACACAGGCAATTAAATGTGCAAGAAATAATTTTTCAAGGCTTCTAGCACAACTCCAAAGTAACCAATCCCTTCTCTTCCAATGAGCTGCTAATGATTATGATTTAACCCCAAATGTTATATGCAGTCTATATAGCATTTTAAAGTCACAATATTCTTATTGTTAGTCACGACTATCCAAAATATGCAAAGTTTCATAGCTCCATGGATGGTTAAATATCTTACGAATACTCTGTCACCTATTATGAATTCTGAATAAGCAGTTCTTTATATTCTGAAAAAAAAAACTCACCAGCTTGCAATTGGAGTAATGAATCCAACAAATTAGCTTGAGAGACCAAAGCGCATATGCTAATACATAAACTGAACAGAACGAAAGAAAACAGAGTAAGAGATGCATATAAGTCGGCAAAAAAAAACGTGGTGTGATGCAAGAGTTTTGATAAATTAAGAGTTTGGGATAAATTACTACAAATTGTTGGAAATAAAGAAGTCGCAGAATCACAAGTGACAGAAGATTTTATGTTCCCTTGTTTAACCTTGCTACAACAAACTAGATCTGAGATCGGAACTTCAAATTTAACATCAGCAGAGATGAAACCTAAACATGAAATTTCAAAAATAATTAAATAAAAATATATAATACCAAAAAATATTGAGAATATTCATAGATCTATAAGGATCTGAGAGCAGAGTTACCTTAGCACTGAGAAATTCTAGTTTATGGGAATGGAGAACTTGCTTCCTCTCCAAGATGAATAACCAAATGAGCCAAGATTTGAAGGGATTAAGAAAGGAACTGAGTTCCAAGCTGAAAAAACGAAGATAAACTTTAGGGTTTATCACAATAGACTAGCAGAGGAACGAATAGAGGGATTGTTCCAAGCTGAAAAATGAAGATAAACTTTAGGGTTTATCAGAATAGACGAATGAATAGAGGAGCGAATACAAATGAAAAAGTTTTTTAAAAAAATTTATAATAAAAAATTCAAAAATAATTTTACTTCATTTTAAAAAGGGCTTTGTATCTCTCATTTAATAGGAGAGGAGAGATTTTGCAGCTGACTCCAATTGTAGGTGGGACCTACTAACATTTTTTTCTTTTTTCACTCACACGTGGGCTCCAGTTGCTCTCTTGTGTCTACGACATAAGAAGAGACATTTTGCAGTAACATAAGATGTATTTAACCCTTTTAAAAATAATGTTGCTAATCGAGGATATTTTCGAATTTTTATCAACATGTTAAAAAATGTGGTTAACCTGACGTCGTTATACGCCGTGTTTTTTGTAGTGACATATCCAATACTCATAAATTAAACAGATATTTTCTAGAAAGCACATCATGCATATAAACCATCCCTCCATGAGGTATGGTGGAACCATCAATGGGTAAAACTGAGGACACGAAAGGTCACGTGTAGTGCCAAAATCCCTATCCAAAAGCTCGGTATACACAGACACAGAAATAGTCATACAATTCCACAATTGCAATCTGTTTTGTATGAAAACATAATTAATATTTGAAAATCCCAAATTTCATATCCAATGAGCAATGTTTTCTTTTTCTTCTAATGACTTAAGTCCTTTATAAATTACAATTATCGCATATAAACCCTCACTATTCTTTTGTATTTATGCATTCAGCAATAGTATTGACTCCCTAAGGTACCATACCCAAATTGGGACTTTCCCACGCATCAGAACTAGTTTTTGGTCATTCTGACAGGGGGTAATAGATTACCATACAAGGGGTAATCGATTACTCCACACAGTAATCTATTACCATGCATAGGGTAATCGATGACAGAACACAAAAACTGCAGATATTTCTGCATAATCTGCGGGTTCCATGGCTTCCAAGGGTCCAAGGTCCAATTTTTTATAAAACAACAATTCAAACCACTTATAATAAAGGAGATGAGTGACAACATTGATTGTAATAAAGGAGATAATGCTAGGGAGTAGCGGTGATAATAAGGCCAGGGGCCTTAGGCTCGGCCTGTTTTGACCCGGCTTTTTTAATTATTGGACCCAAACTTATACTCATGCAAAAGCTTTTTTATTTAAAAGGCCTCAGGCTTCCATAGCGAAGCCCGGCCTTGAAGCCTTGGAGGTTGGCCCGTATACAATACATTTATTTATTTTTTATATTTTTATATTAATCATTTGAGACAGCGAGTGCCACTTTTCATAATTACTAACAATATTTCATAATTACTAACAACGATTGGTAAAGAAATAAGAGATATGAAGATGAAGATATAAGATATAAGATGTAGAAAAAGAAAGATTAAAAATGACAAAAAAAAAAGATGAAGGTAATTCCGTTGCTCATGCTTTGGCAACCAAAGGGAGACTATTAGACATTTGGGATCTACAGCTTTTTCTTGAAGTCCCTATGGATTGTAGAGAGCTGTTTGCTAGAGATTTGATGAGCACTACTTGCCCCAGACTCTGTTTTGTTTCTAGTTCTATCGTTTTTTCCCTTGTTCCAAAAAAAATTAAGGAAAAACAATGTAAAGTAAAGAAAATGTGCCGTTGTTATTTTGACTTTTTAATATTAATGCTTTTTTATTATAAAAGAAACAGCTACAAAAAAATACATACGAGTGCATGATTAATGAGTTAAATATTGCTGCAAATTGAAAGGTAAGATTTTTATTTTTAATAAATAAACAGGCCACAAGCTTAAGACAAGCTTTTATTTTTTGTAAATGAACCAGGCCACAGGTTAATATTATATTCGTAACAGGTAACAGGTTAAGGCCAATCTGAGACGTTTAATACAGGCTTTCCCCGTTAAGATCAAAGCTCAGCTCGGCTCGGCCTATTAACACCCCTACAAGGAGGATAAGTTGATCCTATTCCTATTAAACCTAGTAGGTGTGAGCTTGATCAATTGTGTTGAGATCATTGTTCAAGTGCTTTGATTTGAGATCATAGCCAATCAAAAGGGCATTAAATTGGTTTCGCTATGTAGAGTAGTGGTCACCGGAGTTTGATATACAACTGATACGCTGCAAAAAGAACAAAGAGCTTAATTATTAAAAAACAAAATCCACTATTAATGAAACAAATACATTTATTTATTTATTTATTTAAAATATTATTAAATAATAATTAAAACAATAGTCAATGGAACCTACGCATTCATTTCTTTTTTATGGAATATTAGTAAAACATTGACACTTTATTACTTTCCTTATGAAATATTAATACAATATTGATGACATTGGATTCAAACCCAAAACATTTATTTCTTTTCAATAGAATATTATTATAAGATAAACAAAATCCACTATTAATGAAACAAACACATTTATTCCACTATTAATGAAATAAAGGTGAGTTCTATTTTTATTTTTTTGTCTTTTCACTTTTTTGTGGACACCACCTATGCATTGAGTGTGTGACATAAGAAAATTTTCTCATGTAAAATGAGAAAATTAATCCTCTTATTTTATTTTCTTAAAATATTATTAAACTTAATTAAACCAATTGTGGATGAAACTTATAAATTTATTTCTTTTCTACGAAATATTAATAAAACAATGATACTGAATTCAAACCCAAAACATTTATTTCTTTTTTGTAGAATATTATTAGGATTTAGTGTGTGTTTTTTTAAATGATATAAGTTTTGTCGTTTTAGTTTTTTACTCTATGTACTCTTGGTAATACATAGTTATAACATGAAAAGTTACTTCTTCTTTTTCACTTTCCACGTCAGCTAATATGACTAAAGAGAGAGTAAAAAGCAATTTTTCATATTATAACTATGTATTACCGGGAGTACAGATTAAAAAAAAAAAACTAAAAGGACACAAAAGCACAAATAGTTTTCCCATATTATTAAAAAATAAATAAACTCATAGTTGATGAAATGAATACATTTATTTTTTGTAAAATATTATTAAAAAGTAATTAAACCAATTGTTAATGAAAAATACACATTTATTACTTTCCTATGGAATATTAATACAACATTAATGACATTGGGTTTTCGAACCCAAAACATTTATTTCATTTCTGTAGAATATTAATAAAAAATAAATAAACCAATTATTAATGAAACAAGTACATTTATTTCTTTTCTGTGGAGTATTATTAAAAAATAAACAAACCCATTGTTAATGAAACGAATACATTTATTTCTTCTTCTTTAAAAATAATCAAATAAATTGTAAATGAAACGTATACATTTATTTCTTTACTATGGAATAATAATAAAACATTGACGCTAAATTCAAATCCAAAACAATTATTTCTTTTCTATAGAATATTATTAAAAAATAAATAAACCCATTGTTAAGGAAACGAATACATTTATTTCTTTTTCTGTAAAAATATTATTAAATAATAATTAAATTAATTGTTAATGGAACGCATACATTTATTTCTTTCCTATGGAGTATTAATACAACATTAATGACATTGGGTGTATACATTTATTTTATTTTTTTGAAATATTCCAATCGGTTCATCGCTTCGCAACTAATCGTCCGATTCGAGGCGGGTCCAGGATTAAGGTTTAAACCCCTCTCAAATGTGGTACCGGAGAGATTCGAACACATACTCTCATTCCACCTGCTTAGCTCCTCTGCGGTGTATACATTTATTTCTTTACTATGGAATAATAATAAAACATTGACGCTAAATTCAAATCCAAAACAATTATTTCTTTTCTATAGAATATTATTAAAAAACAAATAAACCCAATGTTAAGGAAACGAATACATTTATTTCTTTTTCTGTAAAAATATTATTAAATAATAATTAAATTAATTGGTAATGGAACGCATACATTTATTTCTTTCCTATAGAATATTGATACAATATTGACATTGGATTCAAACCCAAAACATTTATTTCTTTTCTGCAGAATATTATTTCTTTTCTGACGAATATTAATGCAACATTGACCTGATGAGCCTATAACACGTTGAAACAAATTTTTTTTTTATTCTACTACTTACTAACGCCTACAATTTCCAATGTTGTTCTTATCTAATTTGCTCACTTTATGAACAAATCTGATCTGTCATGGCCATTATTTTTGTGCATAAATAGAAACGCAGGAAGTGATGACCCTCTCACTCTCACTTGCAAGAAGAAGCATTCATCGTTGTTGGAATAGAAAGAGTGAAAACAGAAAGCATGGCTGCAAGCATAATGAGGTCATTCATGGGAGCATTATTCATGGTTCTCATGCTCCCAGCATTACTAAATAATGGGAATGGTCACGTGCAGCTTTTCCAACCTCAAGTTATAGAGAATTACATAGAAACTAACGGTCATGGGCAAGACCAGGATGGAGGTGAAGGTGATGAAGGTGGTGAAGGTGATCATGAAGGTGACCAGAATACCCAAATAGCTGCTGCGGTCAATGATGACCGTGATTGGTTCGAAGAAGAAATTGATTCCGATGTCAAATGGTGCTTGGCTTTGAACAGGTATATACAAAGGAAAACATTTTCTCATGTTGCATGAGAATTTAATTATCATGTTGTGACCCTTCGATTTACGTGTAAATTTTTTTTTTAAATAATTGTGAGACCCACCACTGGTTGAATTTTCATGCAACATGAGAAAATCAAATCTCATATACAAATGCAACTCTTTCATTTCTTTTAAATCCAAGTTTTATTTGATCTTATATATCATGAATTCGGTTTCAGGGTGGAGTTTCAAGGGTCAACTGGTTTCCAAAATCTAAAAGTCCTTGAAACAAGGAGGTTCGGAAAGGTATATAGGTTTTCTGCTTGGATTTTATGACATGGTGTATCTTGCATGTCCATGAACTGTCACAATTATTTATCACATGCTATTAACTTCAGCTATTTTAGGAATGAAAATATTTTTTCTATTCAATTATTTTTGTTAAAAAGGGGGCGAACCGGAGCCGTGTAAAACTGTTCCTTCATGACTGAAAGGTCATGGGTTCGAATCCAGAAAACAGCCTCTTTGTAATTATGTAAGGATAAGGCTGTGTACAAGGATTTCCTCCACCCCACACTCGCTAGTCTGGTTTAATGGAGAGTGGTTTATGGTTTATTCAATTATTTTTTGTTACTCTCATAATTAAGGTTTGTCATTCAGGTTGCTATCTGTATACCCTTGATTTCCTGAATGATAATCAGAATCTAGTTTATCTTACATGAATTGTTGTCTATCTTAAAAATAAATAAAATACTTATTTGTTTTGTCTATTATGTATAGGCTCTTGTGATTGATGGGCACTTGCAATGCACTGAGTTTGATGATTATATTTATCATGAGAGCTTGGTTCATCCTGCACTCCTAGTGCACAATGAGTATGTATATATTTCTATTCATCTTTTAATGGTTTTTATACTTTTGATAAATATTTACATTTTGTAACCAAGTATTCAATGCCAAGAACAGACCCAAAAGTGTGTTCATTATGGGAGGTGGTGGAGGGTCTGCTGCCAGAGAAGTTCTAAAACACAGAAATATTGAAAAAGTCATAATATGTGACATTGATAGGGTAAGTTGTTAATTCATGGGAGTTCCTGAGATCACATACCTATGTTTGCTGGTTATATAAATTTTAATAAAAAAATATCTGACATTGTTAATCTGAGTTCAATATACTTAACTACAGGAGATTGTTAATGTGTGCCGCCAACATATCACAGCAAATCATGAGGCCTTCAATGATGAAAGGCTTCAAATTGTTTACAATGAAGCAATGTGAGTATTTAATTCTTTGATCTTTCAAACCTTTCTTGATTTCTTTTTAAAATTTTCAATCATTTCGATTACACAACCAAATATACTTTTAAGTCTCAAAAAATTTCCCTCCTTAATGAAATAAAGAACCGCTCCCAAGTTCTTATATTAACTAGAATTACAAGTTCTTAAATTTGCTGACACAATTCATGAGATCTGGACATTTATTACATTTTTCTTCTAACTGGTCATTTGTATATGAACAAAAGTAACATAGAGGGATTTATTATAACTCGCTAGAAAGTTGTTATTATTGTTGAGATATATAAAACCATTAATGTAGCCTCACCCAACAGCTTAAGCTTTTGGGTTGAATTGGTTTTTACATGGTATCAGAGCCCCGTGTCCCGGGTTTGATCCTCGCCGTTTCTTTCAAGTGGAATTCTTTTGTTCGCAAGTCCAGTGGATTTTCGTGTGAGGGAGCGTGTTGAGATATATAAAACCATTAATGTAGCCTCACTCAACAGCTTAACCTTTTGGGTTGAATTGGTTCTTTACGGTTATGATTTGCCTTTACAAAAGCTACACATTTATCTCATACAGGGCCGAGCTAGAAAATTCCGAGGAGAAGTTCGATATCATCTTAGGAGATCTTTCAGACCCGAAGCAATCCGGGCCTTCCAACAATCTCTACACAAGATCCTTTTTTGAGGATGTTGCCAAACCAAAGCTCAAGGAGAACGGTCTCTTCGTTACTCAAGTAAGCCTTTTCATTTTCTTTTTCATGTTCCTTTTTCTAATTTGGAATCTTACAATGAATCAGTGACTAGCAATAGTATCTTAAGCAAGTTTGTTAGAACTAATTAAAATAGGTTCCTTTATATATATATATATACAGGCTGGTCCAGCTGGGATTTTAACACACAAGGCTGTGTTCTCACCAATATACAACACCCTAAAGCAAGTTTTCACTCGTAAGCACCATTTTTCATCAAAGCTTAGCCATCTCATATTGCTCTCCAATGTGTGGTTTTGATAATTGATTCATTAATGAATATCTTTTTTATTTTTCTTTTGTTTTGGACACTTTATGCAGATCTGGTTCCATACACTGCTCAGGTACCATCCTATGGAGATTCATGTGGATGGATTTTGGTGAGTTTAAAAACTAATATTTAAGAGGGTTTTATTAATCTCATGTTAAAAGAGATAGTTATCTCATGAGGTAAATTTGTGGGTTCCACCACCTGAAAAAATAAAAGAAAAAGATGGCACAGTTATCGAAAAAGTCTGGAGAGAAAACTTATATCATATAGAATGAGAATAGTTTTTCCCTATTTAAAATAGAGAAAACAACAATTTTTATGTAACATAAGCTCCTTTCAATATACAAAATTTAAATGCATTGCGAGATTAATTTCATTTTGAATATGAAGTGTCCTATGATTGTTTGTAAGTTAATAATGTCATTTTTGTTGCCAACAATTGTTAGCAAACTAATGGGTGTAATATTAAATTTATCAGGCTTCGAACGAACCAATCATACTTGACTCTGAGCAACTCGATATTAGGATTGGTGAAAGAATAAATGGTGAATTACGATATCTCGATGGGCTTGTCATTGCAGCAGCCACCGTCCTAAACAAGACGATGAAAAACTCGTTAGTCATACATACTTATACATATATAATATATGAATTTAAATATTCGATTAATTTCAATTCAATCGGTTAGTTAATATATTGAATTTGTGTCCTTCAATTCATTGCAGGCTAATGGAAGAGACTTGTATATTAACCGAAGAAAATGTTGGATTTGTTCGTGGACGGAGAGTTCGCAATGATACCTAGTTTTTAAAGTCAAATAACATGATTGTATATGTGGAGATTCATATAATAAAAATGAAGACTTGTTAAACATTATGTTCTTAAAGTTTTCTACTATAAATCTCTCTCTTTCTCTGTGTGTGTGTGTGTGTGTTATGCATATTTGTGTGCCATAAAAACACTATCAATGACACCATACATCTTGTGAACCACAAAAATATCAACTATCACCAACATTTTATTAAGACAAAGATTAAATTTGAAAAGCTTACTCTCAATATTAAATCTCTGAAAGTCAAAGTACGGGACTATCATCCGATAATGTTATACAATAAGGAGAACTTGTTTTGTATTGGTAAGTACTTTAATATAGGGTTTTATTTTTATTATGTTACATATCTATCTTCCTGCACACACAAGTTTTATATGTTTAAATTTTTTCTCTTTTTCCAATTTTAAGGAGAACTTTGCTTTGTATGTTATGTAACATAACAAAAACAATTCCCTTTAATATATTGTTTTTAACAGTTTTGATGGTAAGCAAGGACTTTGTACTTAAAAATGTACATCACTATGTATTTAGTTTTTGAAAGTTGTCAAATTACATATTATCACAAGCAGCTAGTATAAAGAAATTAAATGTAGGAATCCAGTCCAAAAATTCTTGCATATCACTTCGAGCCTTATATGGAATAAACGAATCCAAGGATGTATATAATCTTGACGAAATATAAAATAAACGTAAGGTTGGGGATATAATTAATTCATTGCCACTACCATTATACTGCAATGAATGACTAAGTAAAGCATAATTACTCATTTGGCAGAATCTTCTAACCTTGAACTAAACATATAATTCATTTGTTATTTTGTTGTAAAATGGACGGAAATGAGCAAATTCTAACCATTTTGAACATTTGAATCTTACATTCCTCTTACAAAGATTTTAAATAATACAGTGGAATAATTATTAGTTGTTTAACTTACATTATTATGTATAGATACATTGATACAATCAAAAGTTTAATTATGATAACACTTACTTGAGGGAGAATATGTAAGACATTAATTACTATATAAATGCTGATCAAAATTAAATTCATAAGATAATGTAATTAATTAAAAAAAAATGCAATACATCCACACGATGTTTCTGCAAGTTGATGAACTGAATCAAAAAATACACGAAAGATAGGCAATCAGGTTTAGCTCATACATTGAAAAGATGCTGAAGTGCATTTACAAAACTTAATGCAAGCTGCGTTGTACCCAAAGAGG